>CAUZXS010004813.1:0-27500 GCA_963585895.1 Sepioteuthis lessoniana | reverse complement strand
AGATGTTTATCTTGGTTTTAGTTATCATTGTTTCAGATATTTTGTTTTCAATATGTGACAAGTAGAATTCGGAGACGGTAGGGCCAAGGGGTGACCCCATGGAAATACCGTCAATTTATATATATACGTTGCCGGAAGGATCATAGAATGGGACTTTTCAGGAGGATTTTTTTATAGAATTTTTGTTTGTATAGCTGGAAAAGGAATTGGGAGGTAATTATAAACATTTTCTATTATTATTTTCATGGTTTTGTGAACAGGAAAGTTAGTAAAAATTGAATGATGCTGTTACGCATTTGTTAAGGGGGGGTAGAATTTGTATGAATTCATGTGTTGATTTGATACTATATTTATTTGGGATATATGGTACTATTACATTGCTGAGGATTTTTGATATGTGAAATATGGGAGTAGCAATGTATGAAATAATTGGTCCAATTGGGTTACCTTATTTGAGGGGTTTTATTTTTCCATATATGTCTCCAGGTTTGTAATCTGCAGTTATTTTTATTAGTTTAATGGATCCAATTTCTGCCTTAGTCGCTGTGGTAATTTTGTTCATGAGTTGTTGTTTTTTTTTTTTAAGTTGGTCGGTGGGGGTTTTTGGTGAATTTTTGCAGTTTCTCATTGGGTGTGAAAAAGAGATATAAAAACCTGGAGATATATATGGAAGAAAAACAACATGTGAAAAATCTATATGGACTTCATCAGATAATGATTTGAAAAAAAAATAGGGCAAAACATCATAAATATACATACAAACTCCCTCTAATTGGCTTTCAAATTATATTTTTCTTCTAATCTGTCATCTTGATATCATGGTGGTGTTAAAAAAAATGATGTCATGTGATCACAATACTTAAATTCAAGGTAGCTTAGATTATATACTTATAACCATTGCAACGGTTTTGTGATAGAAATTCACTAAAAATGCTCTAAAATAAAGAATAAAGCCGTTTCCAGTTCATTTGCAACATCATTTTTAAACCATCCAAATTCTTGATGTAACAGAGCTAACTACAAAATGCTAATCAGAATTCTTCCCTTGTTCCAAAATAGAAGGATCAATATCATCATGGATTGCTGTTAAAACAAGAACCCAGTATGTCCCTGGTTCATCTAGAGTTAAAATTCTTAAATGGTTACTCATCAAGAAATGAACAAATTCCAGATTGCTTAACTCTCAATCATAATGCAGAATACCTGAAATTATCAACAATCTCTAAAGATTAACAATTGGCAGCTCTCACATTAAGAAGGAAAAAAGAAAAAAAAAGGAAATGTCCAGATATAAAAGAGACGCTGTGCTTTTCTTGATATCCAATTAATCAATACGCAAATAATTTTGTCTGCAGTCAGAAATTCTTTTGTGGTTTCAGTTGGAAAAGCCAACCCCATATGGCAACAGACAAAAGAAAAATGGCCATTTTTCACTTTTTTTTTTCAGAGCGAAGATACAGAAGCAGAAAAGAAAAGAAAAAAAGAAAAAGAAAAAAAAAGATGACCTGGGAACAAAATATTAATCCCACCCTCAGGCAGATGACCTTGAAATACTTGACCTCTTTATTAAACAGAAAAAAAAAAAAAAGGTTGTATGTCCATGTCTCCTAATATTCTGGATCTCCTTTTTATAAAGGTGAAACGCTTTAACTTCATTCTTGTAAGCCAGTCATAACAATGAAGGGGGGATACTTCAGATATTCACAACTGAAGCCTTTACATTCAAATGCAGTTTATAGTCAGAAATAGGACACACCCTTTTTTTTTTTTTGAGGAGTGATCTTACCAGTCAGTGTATTTTAAGTTCTGCTGACAGGGCCGTTTTGATCACTAATGTTTAGTCCAGTGGGCTTTCAAGCTTTCCTCGAGTGGACATAACAGTTGATAATCTTCAAAGATTTTTTTCTTTTTTTCATTAATCAATAAATAATCTGCATTAACAAACAAGATTTTATCAGAAAAAAAATAGAAACTAAGAAAAAAAATAATTACCAGGACTTTATTATTATTATTATTATTATTATTTCTTCTAGTAGAATGTTATACAATGAAAATGGATATTATCAGATATCATTTATGACCATCGTCTTCAGCATTGAAACATAGTGGCCATATATAATTCAGTGGAACTTGGAATATGCCATGGGTATCTCTTGCAAGTAACCCCCCCACACACACACACACACACAACTAAAGAAACGGCGTCTGATAGTGAGGTTCCACTTCTGGAGACCTGAGGAGAGTGTAGTACCCCTTTTTTTTTCTTTTAATACAATAGTAACCCTGCCGAGAATCTAGCTGCAGGTCAGCATTTTCATCTCTGGAAATATTTTCACAACACTGTACCCTATGAAGTTTTCTTCATGAACAACTAGACTTTACTTGGTACTTTTTATAAAACCAACAGAGAAACCTTCATCCATCATTTGTTGCTGTTGTTATTAAATGTGTATAATATGAACTATTTTTTCAGATTTTTCGACACAAAAGTTAGGGGTGTATATTATTCAGGAGAACTAAATGAATTTCCACCCCTAGCAAAATGTCTCACCATATTCACTATGGCAATGACCGAATGTACTTCAAACTAATGGATGGGTTTTAGGTCATTTACAGAGAAATATTCACAAACTTATTTTCCGGAAAGTTTTCTTACATTTTCATTTCATCATATCTTTGCCTTTGCAATAAATACTCTGAAAATTTGGGGTTTCAAAGTATAATATAAACTCAATAAATTTTTTTTTTTTTTTAATTGTTGATACAACCTAAATAAAAAGTTAAATTCAACATAAATTTAGCTGCTACAAATTCAACAAAGTCAATGTGTATTATACACAAGATCTTTTCTCCAGGATTTTATAGCTGAAAGTTGGTTTGGTTTGGTTTGGTTTCATAACAGATCAACCATTGTGGGTTATTTAATGCCAAATCTATTTTTATACATATAAATGATTCAGCATAAGTAGAGTTTAAATGTCAAACAGTTCTATTTGACCCATAAATAGGACCCTATTAGGTGCTATTACTCCAGGCCAGAGTAGACCTGGGAATGATAGCAATGAAGGAGTACTCCACATTCCCCAAAGCTCTAACATTACTGGAACTTCACCATCAGATTATTAAGTGCTATATACAGGATACTCATTGGGGGAGTTTTACCCCTCTGTAGAGATGCAGTTGCTGTATTCTGCAGCCCCAGCCAACTGGGCCATGAAAGTTAGGGGTGCATATTAAACATGAATGTGTGTTATACACAACTGATTATGATGATCTTTTCTCAACTGCAGAGATTTGACTTATCTTCAATAAAAAAAAAAAAATTTTTTTAAATTGACAAGCAAAAAAAAAAAAAAAAAAATTATATAATTCCTATTAGGCATTAACAAATAAAAATTTAATTTCAGTTCATTTGATTAAAGTAATCTTAACACACAAGACAATAGCAACATGACATACCTAAGGCAAGTTTTAACATCAGTACATATAAATAAGATAGCCAAATCATTATGACTTATTTTTATGCGTACAAAAAGCATCACATTATTTTTTTCAGATTCCTATCTGCATAACTTTTCCGAAATAGCAATTATTTTGAGCTTAGTATTTCAACATTAAGTCGGTTTAAAGAGAGCAAAACTTTGAAGTACATGTCTTTGTGATGGACTAAGCAATTTTGTTGTTTTCAAATGTCTTTTTGTACAATTCATAATAAAATTCAGTAAATCAAATCTCATTATATAGAACCAATGATGATGAAAATAAACACTGAACTATAAACAAAAATCACCAATATTTATATATTTGTTTCAGATTAAGAACTGCCAATGTAGATTTATTTAGTTTTGATATTAACTGAAATGAAACTGGCCAAATCTGGATTTAAAAATTTAAGTTCAATTTATTAAAAAAAACAACAACAAAAACAAATATCAGTTAGTGAGAAGACGTGTCATTTTTTGCGAAAATAATTCTTATTTCCCTAAGTAAAAACTTTTTAAAGTGCTTGGGTTATGGTCAAAGAGCAAGTCTAGCAGATCATTATTACTATACGAGTTTGTTCCTCACAGGGTGCTCCACACTTGTAGCTCTGTGCCAGACAAAACTAATCAATTCTGTTCTAGCTTTTGGGCTGGGATTGAAGCATCATATCTGTTCATCTTCAGACAGGACACATATACAAAATTAGCTAAGCCTGGACTTTGGGTTAATGGTCATAGAACTGGGGCTATTTTTGACCGTAACACTTTTGCAAGCAAATAATTTTTTTTAATCCTTGTAGAATGGGGGCAAATCATTTTCAGATAATTTGCAAAAATTGAGGCTATGTTCAAACAAGTCAATTAATTGCACATAAAAAACATTTGATTAGCAATTATGTGTCATCATACAATAGCATGAAAACAATCAAGCATTCATTTTTAATTATGATATTTTGCAAAATGATCTTTACACAATCCTACACCACAGTAGGACCTCCTGACAATGTTTCTACACATTAACATAAAATTAGTCAGTGAGTAGCCAATAGAAAAAATGCCTAACATTGAGCTGCTAAAAAACAAAAATGCCACTGTGTACTATAAGTGACAAAAATGTCACTGCCTGCAAAAGAGTAAATCATATGTAACAGGCATGACCCTCAAGTTTGAAAACTGCCCTCAAGAAAGAGAAAATGAAAGTTCAGTAAATATTATTTTAAAAGTTCAGTCTCTTGAAAGAATCTTTTGGGATTTTCAATTCAAACCAACACGTATGCACATAAGGACTTTTTAGTCAATCACTGAATCAGTTCTGGTTTTATCTTAGCTACAAAATGAAAACAGAAAATCTGACCTCATAAGATAAAATGAAAAAAAAATACAAATAGTTGTGGTGAATCACTGGTCACTTGTGTTTGGTAAGTAGAGTCAGCTGAAAGAGGAAAAAGAAAAGAGACAAGAATGCCCCCCCCACACACACACACACCCACACCATTGGTTCGTACTTTTAGACAAAAAAGATGAAGTGGATTAAACACAGAGAAGAGTATGGTGACAGAAACAGGAAATTCTTACAAGCAGAACTAAAAATACAAACAGTCAGTCTCAACTGAAGAGAAAAGTTCAAATTAGTAGATAAAGGGAGAAGAGGGTGAAAAATTCTTAACCCAACCAAGATATGTATTTTTTTTTCTAATTTCTTTGAAATCTATTTTCTTTTTGGAAGGGTTAAAGAAACTTAATGTGTCAAGTGTGTTAAACTGATTTTTAATATGGAGAATAGCATGTATGGGAATATATAAATTGATTATTTGATTTTAATGGCATATCATTCTGTTTAGGGTTATTTTATGCCTGGAGGTTAGAGAATTGTATTCATTGTACATTTATATTTACATTTTTTGTGTTTACAAGTTTTTTTGCACAGTTATATATCAAGCATTCCTACCAAGCACACAGTTGTATGGTTTCAAGTATTTCTATCTAATATTAATAATTATATGGTTTCAAGTAATCATTTCTATTTAACAATAATCATTTGTTTGCACACAGTTAAATGGTTTTATATATTCTTGTCCAGCACTAATAATTTTCAAACAGATCTATTTGAACTAACAAGGACAAGAACAACCACTTTGGGTCAGAGTGGACCTGAGAGTAATGGCAATGATGGGGTACTCCACACTCTCTAGATCTCTAAAACTGGAGTCTCACCATCAGATGCAGTTTACCACCATACCCAGGATTGTCCTCCCCGACTTTTTGGAGGAAAGAGTTTTACTACTCTGCAAGGGATACAGTCAGCATATTATAATTGTCACTGACAAAACAAAGAATAATTGTAATAGCATGCAGGTTTCATAGTTCTAAGTCATCCTCTTCTCATCAGGCCAAAAGATTTTCAGCATCCTCGCTTCTATATTGATTTGAATCAACAGGCAGTAATGATACATGCAACTATGTATACGTATTCAGTTAAATATCTCAATTGCAAGCACAGTTTATGTTAAAGGTTTTATTTACAGGTTGATGAGGCTTGTTGCTAAAATTGATTCAAGATAAAGTATTTTAAACTAGGATTTTAAACATGCTAACAATCACTCTTGTACTTAAAAAAAAAAAAAATACAAATCCAACATCAACAAATATTTAGTAACACTCTTGGATTTATATCCCCCCCCCAATCACGGTGGCTGTTCTTATACATAGTTCAACATAAGGAGACCGCACTTGAATATAAGCACACAAGGAAAAAATTCCTACAACTTGTCACACAGATGGCAGATTCTACTCCTCTTTTCATATAATGGGAGAGGTACTGTCACAGAGCTGGAATCCTTGCTTCTTTACTACACCTTACCTAAAGATAAAAACATGGCCAAGGATTAGATTCCTCATTTGAATCCCTGCTCAAAGACTAGGTAAAGTTGATTTTATTTTTGTTTGAATAAGATTGGAACAGAACACTTAAAATTTCTTTGACTGCAACTATTATAAGGTAGGCACATTGGTATCATTGGTCATCTTTCAATTTCATGTGAAATTGCTTTACAAAAAAAAAAAAAAAAAAAATACAAATATCAATAGTGCAACTGTGCATAAAAGCCTCAAGCATCTGGAAAGGGTTAATAATAGATAGAAAAAAAATTAATAAATCATTAAATTATACAAAGACTACTGAATCTGAGAATTGAAAATACATTTTTAAATTTCAAAGAAAACAATTTTTATTTAGAAATATTGGAATCTGAAAATTAATGAAACAACTTTTCAAATTTCTATGGGTAAAATAAGATAAACTGGAAACTTTAGCCTTGGTTGGAAACTAGTATAGGAGAAGGACAATTAATTCAAAACTAAAAGCCAGAGTTACAAAGGCAGTTTAATGTTTGTCATGGTAACAAAATAACATCTTTGTTCTATCAAGATAACAAACCAATAAAGATACAAAATTTGGATCTTAATTAAATAAAAATAAAAAAAAAAACTTTAACTAGGTTTAATTTTGACTAGAAACTAAATTTTAAGAATACTATCCAAAATATGTGAATAGATTTAAAAACAAACAATATCAATATGCTAATTTGAGCTAAGCCCTTTTATCCCCCCCCCCTCTAAAGATATCAATACATTTTATGGAATGGCAAATCAGGGTGTGGGAATATGACATCCAAGATGAAAGCTAAGGGTAAAAAGATAGACACGCTGTTTAACTTTGTATCTCTTTTTTTTTTTTTTTCAGTTTTTCAAAAGAAAGCATTATGGATATGTCAATGGGTATCACTCCTTTCCTGATGACTTGAAGACAAAACAGCAAACAAATTAAATTACTTGAGCCATTACATGTGTTTTAAAATTTACAATAAACTGGTTTCTTCAAAAATATAAATAACTTTAGTCAAGTAATGCTGAAAGCAATAGTTCCTTTCAAATTACCAAAAGTTAAGCAATCAGGAGTTGAGTTTTTAAATTGGTGACCACTTAGCAACAGAAGATACTCTAAGTAACTGTAATATTATACATAACTGGACATCATATTATAGAAATAAAATGTTATGTCTACATTTCTAAGAACAAGTATCATTTACATTATTTATTCAATACAGATTATCATTTTCATCTTGATTGTTATGCACAAAACATGTTAGCCGCTGCAGATTTGGGGAGTTGTTTTTTGTCATAGTAAGCTTTAAGGAACTTTTAATTGAAACCTTTATTCAATAGTGGAGGCTGCATTTATTTCACTAATCCATCTCTTGAGAGATCTTATACCAGTTTAGCACTCCTCATCTTATTTTGCTTTCTACTGAATTCACAATAATCGAAGGCGGCCAAAATTTTGGAGACCATAAAAATCCCAGACAATAGTCCAAATCATGTAAATAATAAAAAATAAAATGTATTACAGATTGTTTTTTTTTTTGTTGTTTTTTCTTTTATTAAAGGCAGTGTAATAGATATTGTCATAGGAAATAGACTTGATGAGCCAAGGTTCAAATCCTGGATGAGGCTGTTTGCATTTTTCACTTCTAACTAATGCCTTTGGGAAAGGCATGAAACCATCTCTTCTCTGCCCAGCAAACAGAGCTCTTTAGCTTTAATACAGCAATCACCTTGAAGGAAAACTGAATTCAAACCACTTTAAAAAATTGACTGTGTCACAACTTGCCATGGTGTGTGGGAGGGGAAAGAATAAATACATACATATATATATATATATATATATATATACACACATATATATATATATCAGAATTTCAGCAACAAAATGTGTAGGTTGTATTATACAAGAACAATAGTGTATTTTAGCAAATACCTCGACTTTGCATACAAGTCCCTTTGTTTTTGGTTTTTGTATAGACATTTTTCTGAAAAAAAAGGGGGGGGCTTTATACATATCAAATTCTGCAAGGAATTATACATTCATCTGTAACACAATAAAAGAAAAATTTTTAAAAATACCTGCACTTGATATATGTATATACTTTTATCCTTTTACCTGTAACAAACCAATTTTGGAACTCTTTGTTGCTGTGTACAGTTGATAGGTTAACCTGTACAAATCCAAGATACTCACCGTTGATTCACTGTCACGAATAAGAAAGTCACCATCCTCAGCGTGTTTGCTAAGCATTTCCTCGCACTGAGTCCGTGTGATTTTACCAAAGTACCACTCTTTGTCAGCTAGAGGTCCCGATAAATGCTGTTGTTTCTGATTGGCCATGCCAAGCACGCTGAGCGAGGAAGCATTCGAAAGACTACTAGCTGACTGAGAGTGCGGAGTACATGAACTATCATTAGTGGCCGTGTCATATTCAATGTCATCAATGACCTGTACATAGTTTCGGGGCACAAGCCCGATTTGGCCATATCTGTTTCGAGCTTTCCACCAGTCCGGATCTTCGATCGGTTTCTCAAGAACTAATAATCGGTCACCTTTCTCAAAACTAAGCTCTTCTTGATTAGTACGTGTGAATGTATATAACGCCGTCACCACTTGGAGGCTATCCATCGCAACCAAATCCAAACGAGCGGCAGCCATTCCACCAGACATATCCAAGTTCTGTTCCAACTCAACATAGTTGGATGGAAACCAACCATATTCCTGGTTAGCTTTCCGTCCTCGCCACCAGCCATCAATGGATTTCTCCATCACTATCACCTTTTCGGATTTTGCCAACGATATCTCGTCGGGTCGCTGAGCAACATACCCATATTTAACGATGGCGGGGACATGTTCGCACATCTGGATGTCGGCACCCCCAGGGCTCTTCTGCTCCAGGGTCGTGACCCCATTGCGTGGGGACTGGAGGCTTGCCACAGGATATTTGTTTTTTTTCCAAGTGAGGAGACCAGAAAAGAAGGAAGGTTTGGATTTTTTGACATAATTCGATGGCACAAAACCCGCTTTACTCTGCAAATTCTGGACTTTCCACCATTCTTTACTGTCGTCGAGAAGACGTAGCTTCTCATTTTTCTTAATGTCCAATTCTTGGCTGTTTTCAGCCTTGTAATCATATTTTGCTATCACAATCACCTCCTCAGCCATCTTAGAATCACAGCAGTGATCATCTGTAAAAATATAAAGAGAAAGAAAAAAGACTAAGAATTAGATCAATGGGTTGGATTATGGCATATCAACCCTTATTGGGTAATTTCAGGCCTAAGTCAGTGTCACAGTTATGGTTTCCATATAATACATAGTACAAAAATGCATCTTCACAATATTTTTAAATACTTCTGAGTTACAATATTAATCCTTTAAGAGCCAATGTATTAATAATATTCACACAGATTTTAAACAGGTAAGCACTTAGTTGTAATATCAATGCTTTAAGAGCCAATGTATTAATGTAATTAATTTCAAACAGATCTATTTGATCTCTTAACCACTTCAGATCAAATTGGATCTGGGAGTGATGGTAATAACCTATATTTATCCAATATTGGGTGGCATTTTTAAGATTCAAAGCTGGAATCATCTTTTTTCTTAAAAATAACAAACAGAAACTGAAACATAAGGATAAAATATCATTTAGTTTAGCCTTTTGTAAATTATGCAAGTTTTAAGGACAAAAAATCTTTTTAAAAATATCATGGAATACTCCGAAGGACAATGTTCATTCTGAGACTAGGTACAATGTATCATTTACTGTAAATTAACTTATTACTAGGCAATTTAATCTTGAGTAAAACAGAACACCAATTCAGAGTGCTGTAATTTTATTATATATATATATATATATATATATATATATATACACACACACACACACACACACGGGGGGGGGGGTCCTCGTGGTGTAATGGTTAAAGCGATGGACTGCAGAATTGTAGTAAGCAAGTTCGTACTCCAGTCGCGCTATTATGTTCACTTTCGGACAAATACCCTTAGAAAAGGTATGAACCCCCTTATCCTCCCAGCTATGGGTTAAATAGTACCACTACTGTTCTTCTAGGAGAATGGCTTTGGCATTAAATAACCTAAAAAGGTTGATATGCCATTAAACAAAGAAACCAAACCAAACCTATATATGGATTTTATTTACATTGAGCTCTTTACCAGGAATATCTTATTTGTCCTGATTGAAATTATTCCCTATTCTGGATTGGATTGAATATATATATATTATATTATATATAAAAGCAAGTTTGATTAAATAATAAAAAAACATTTTGTCTATATAATTTTATTAGGATCCTTTTAAGTTAGGTTGGAGTTGGTAAAACCAAAACAGTTGTTAGGAACTTGAAAGGATCCTAATAAAATTATATAGACAAAATGCGTCTTTATCATTTAATCAAACATGCTTAAATGAAGGGCTGCTGCCCAGCTACACATTTATATATATATATATATATATATATATATATATATATATATATATATATATATATATACACACACACACACACACATACAGGTAGTGTATATCAGTTTACAGATACACACACACACACACAGAGAAATTATATAAAGTATTGAATAAAAGCAATATAACAAGTAAAAATGTTTTTATTCCCAAGTCGATGCTCAATTTGAAAGCAATACATAAAATTTGATTTTAAAATTCATTTGTAGGAAGAATTTTTTTTCTATTTAGTTTTTCTTCTGAGCCTTTGAGAGTATAGCAGAAAGAGGTTAATATATATACTAAAAAAATATGTTGCTCAGTATTAACCATTAAACATGTAGGGTAGGTAGAGTCATGCCTCCTTTTTCTAAAGTGCAATTTTTTTTTTAATGAACAAATAAAAGTACAGAGATATTCTAACAATGAAGGGGTGAGAGAGTGAGTGAGTGAGTGTTAGTGAAAGTGGGAGAGAATGACTGTCAAAGAGTAAGGGAGAAAGAGTTAAGCAGAGAGAGAGAGAGAGAAAGAGTTAAAGAGACAGAGAGTGTTAAAGAGAGAGAGGTTAAGCTAAAAAGCAAGATAGGACTGAGAGAAAGAGATGAAGAGCAAGCAGATAGAAAGAGGAGAAAGTGTGAGAGAGAGAGAGAAAGAGATGAAGAGCAAGCAGATAGAAAGAGGAGAAAGTGTGAGAGAGAGAGAAAGAGATGAAGAGCAAGCAGATAGAAAGAGGAGAAAGTGTAAGAGAGAGAGAGAAAGAGATGAAGAGCAAGCAGATAGAAAGAGGAGAAAGTGTAAGAGAGAGAGAGAAAGAGAAAGAGAGTGCAGACATTACAAATAAGCACACAAATCTAGCTATTACAGTTTTGAGTGATATGCCTGAACACTTTCACGGATGATATTGGACCTGAAAATCATTAGATCAGTTCCTTTTGGCACTGATAAGCAGAGAAGGAACACAATGCCTGATGAAATGGTGGCAAAGAGAATAGAGATATGCAGCCCTAGATAAAACACACACATGTGCACAAATAAGCAGTGAGGTGTGGACAGAGAGAGAGAGAGAGAGAGAGATCTAAATACAAGAGGCATGATAGTATGTTGGTTATTATCCTATATAATCTGTTGCAAAATGCCTGCCTTCCTGTGCAGACAGAGAAATAAAGCCAAGGACCACATCTCCATTGAGTAAAGATAATTAGAGCGCCGCCCTCACTTTCACCTCATACCTTGACGGGTAAGGGGGGAGGAATCAGGGAGTAGGTGGTAGGGCAGATAGAATACCGAGTGGGCGGCGTAGGAAGCAAAATGCTATCAGCTGCAAGGGGAGACAGAAGCAATTTCTCCCTCTCTTTCCAGGAGCAGAAAAATAAGGTCAAAGCAACAAAGGACCCTACTCATCCCCTCCCCGGGGATAAAGAGTGACAGGAAGAGCATAAATAGTCATCGCGGTAGGAGAAAAAGACAAAAAAAATAGATGTAGAAAGAGTGGTAGTTGCAATAAAATCAAATGCATAATTCCACCATGTACTCCAAAACTTTGAAGTATCAGACCAATAATCTGTTTCCTTTGAAAGTCAATGTAAGGAAACACAATGGTCACTCAGCAAAAAGGAAACAATAAATATAATTACTTTTTTTTTTAACAATATCAAGCACCCTGTGAGAACCAAACTTATATGATCTGATATACTGATTTAAAGTACTCAATTTATTTCATCAGGTTTTTAAGGTACCTCTCTCTCTATCTCTCTCCACACACACATATATATATATATATATATGGTTAAATGTACAAATTGATATAAAAAAGTTTTTTCTTCATATTTTAGAAACATGCTCAAATACTGACCAGCAGAGCAAGATAAATCCTAAAATAAATGTCACATGTCTCATCTGATGATTGTTTTTTTTTGGGGGGGTTGCTAAAAATAAATAAAACTAATAGTAATGGGACCCTCATGAGGAAATGAGTAGACGCATACACACACAGTATCACCCATATACAAGCAGACACACATACACACACAGTATCACCCATATACAAGCAGACACACATACACACACAGTATCACCCATATACAAGCAGACACACACATACACACACAGTATCACCCATATACAAGTACAACACACATACACACACAGTATCACCCATATACAAGCAGACACACATACACACACAGTATCACCCATATACAAGCAGACACACACATACACACACAGTATCACCCATATACAAGCAGACACACATGGAGTATCACCCATATACAAGTACAACACACATACACACACAGTATCACCCATATACAAGCAGACACACATGGAGTATCACCCATATACAAGCAGACACACATACACACACAGTATCACCCATATACAAGCAGACACACATACACACACAGTATCACCCATATACAAGTACAACACACATACACACACAGTATCACCCATATACAAGCAGACACACATACACACACAGTATCACCCATATACAAGCAGACACACACATACACACACAGTATCACCCATATACAAGCAGACACACATGGAGTATCACCCATATACAAGCAGACACACATACACACACAGTATCACCCATATACAAGCAGACACACATACACACACAGTATCACCCATATACAAGTACAACACACATACACACACAGTATCACCCATATACAAGCAGACACACATACACACACAGTATCACCCATATACAAGCAGACACACACATACACACACAGTATCACCCATATACAAGCAGACACACATGGAGTATCACCCATATACAAGTACAACACACATACACACACAGTATCACCCATATACAAGCAGACACACATACACACACAGTATCACCCATATACAAGCAGACACACATGGAGTATCACCCATATACAAGTACAACACACATACACACACAGTATCACCCATATACAAGCAGACACACATACACACACAGTATCACCCATATACAAGCAGACACACATACACACACAGTATCACCCATATACAAGTACAACACACATACACACACAGTATCACCCATATACAAGCAGACACACATACACACACACAGTATCACCCATATACAAGCAGACACACACATACACACACAGTATCACCCATATACAAGCAGACACACATGGAGTATCACCCATATACAAGTACAACACACATACACACACAGTATCACCCATATACAAGCAGACACACATACACACACAGTATCACCCATATACAAGCAGACACACATACACACACAGTATCACCCATATACAAGCAGACACACACATACACACACAGTATCACCCATATACAAGCAGACACACATGGAGTATCACCCATATACAAGTACAACACACATACACACACAGTATCACCCATATACAAGCAGACACACATACACACACAGTATCACCCATATACAAGCAGACACACACATACACACACAGTATCACCCATATACAAGCAGACATACACATACACAGTATCACCCATATACAAGCAGACACACATGGAGTATCACCCATATACAAGTACAACACAATTTTTAATGAAAAGTTAATTTCCTAAAGCATAAGCATCTCTTTATTTCTAGTAAAACATTGTATTATCAAAATGTACTGCCAAGTAACTCTAAATGTCAAAGTGAAAATACTAAGAATGGAAACCCTAACAACAAATTACAGTAGTTGTTGGTTGTATGGGTTTTATGGCATATCAACCTTTGTAGGTTATTTAATACCAAATCCATTTTTATACAAATAGTTCTATTTCAAACAATTCAGTTTAGCATGAGTACACAGTTTAATTGTCACAACATTTCTATTTCAGGCTATTCAGTTTAATCAGTTCTAATTTAAACAATTCAGTTTAGTATAAGTATAGTTTTTGTCATAACAGTTACATGCCAAAACAGTTCTATTTCAAGCAATTCAGTTTAGCATAAGTATGCAGTTTAGGACCCTATCAGGTGCTACCACTCTGAGTCAGAGTGAACCTAAGAGCAATGACGATGAAGAGGTGTTTCCCATTCCCCAAAGTTCCAAAATTACTGGAACCTCACCATCAGATTGTTTAGTGTCATATCCAGGAAACACATTGAGGGGGAGCGGGATCTTACCCCCACTGCAGAGAAGCAGTCTGTATTCTACAGCCTCAGCCAACTGGGCAATACAATAGAGGAGATGGGTGCTGCCTCTAAGATGATACAAAGCATCATACATTGATGACCTAATAGTTTCAAGAAAACATCAATCCAAATGTCTCATTTTTTTTTCGTTTTGGAATCTGTGGAGTCAGATAAAGCGTAATAAGCATGTTTAAACTCTGGGTGCACCATTAAATTCACTTTTGGACTAATGCCCTTAAGAAAGTTATGAAACCTTTATCCTCCTAGCTTTGGGTTAAATAGTACTACTACTATTCTTCTAAAAGGGTAGCTTTGGCATTAAATAACCCATGAAGGTTGATATGCCAATAAAAAAAAAAAAAAAAAAAAAAGAGAGCAAGAGAAGACATATTTGTTCTTGCAAATAGCATCAAGTGGGTGTAGAAACTGTGTTAGTTTAGCCACTTAAAACAGAAACAATTTTTCAAGACAAATTGACTTTCCACCTGCGGTAGAAAAAAAAAAGATTTTTAGAAGCCACAAACAAAGCCAGCATTAACTCAATACACTGATCATTTGTATGCATTTTACACCTGAAAATGAACGATTTGAGGAGGTTGTTTCACCTGCTCTATTATTGTAAATAACACTTGTTTTAGAAAAAAACAAAAACAAAAAATTTTTAATTACTTTTTAATGCTCTGAATAATAATATAATATATATAATATAATGATAATAATAGATAAAACCTTAACAGGTACTACAACTCTAAATCTAAGTAAAACAATTTCTGATGTAGAAAATGGAATCAGCAACCCAAGTTCAAATCCTTAACAAGACTGTGTTTAGATTAGGTTATTTTGTTTAATGGCATATCAACACTTGATAGTTATTTAATGCCTAATCTTATTATATATATAAGATTAGGCATTAAATAACTATCATGTGTTTATATATATATATATATATATATATATATATGATTTGGAAATAAATAGTTTGTAGGAAACATTATTTTTAAACAAGCCAGAGCTCATTTGTTTGCAGTTAAATGGTTTCAAGTATTGCTATTCAACATTAGTAATTCTATTTATTGAGTAATCCTATCTAATTCAATATTAATCATTTGTTTGCACACAGCTGAATAGTTTCAAGTATTGCTATTCAACTCTAATAATTCTATTCAATATTAATAATAATCCCTAGTAAAAGATTGAACAGTTCTATTTGACCCATAGATGGGACCCTAACAGGTACTACCACTCCGAGTCAGAGTGGACCTGAGAGTAATGGTAATAAAGGGTACTCCACATTTCCCAAACTCCAAGACTGCAACCTCACCATAAAATACAATTTAATATCATTAAAAAGATGGTTATAAGTAATTCTATCAAACACTGATAATTCTAGTCAACATTATTCATTCATTTGTACACACTTAATGGTTTCAAGTATAATAAATGAATTAATAGTTCTATTTGACTCCGAGATTGGACCCTAACAGGTACTACAGCTCTGGGTCAGGGTGGAGCTGGGAGTAATGGCAATGAAGTGTATTAAACATTGACCAAAGCTCTAGGACTGTAGCTTTACCATCAGATCCAGTTTAGTGTCATACACTTGTTGAGGGGGGGGCTTTCTCTTCTGCAGCTCCAGCCAACATGACAGCTATTTGCATTTCACTTGGAAAAGGGCATGAATCTATCTCTTTCATCCTGCCCACCCCCAATAGGTAACTAATAAGGCAGGTTGGATCCAAGAGAAAGAAAATTCTGAATTTAAACCAGTTTTACTTCATTTAAAAACTGAGTCATATCCTGCTGGTTGTGGAGGGATTGGATAAATGCAAATAACTGAGTCAGAGTTGAACTGGGAGTAATGGCAACAAAGAGAATTCCACACTCCCAAAAGATCCAGGACTGGAACCTCACCACCAGATACCATCTAATGTCATACCCGGGATACCCCTCTGCAGGGGTTACAGAATCTAGGTTCTACTAAAAGAGTAGTTAAAAATTTCAATGAAAGAGAGTGGATAAACTTGAAATGGGTATTTATGACTTTTAGATGGAATAGATGATAAAGCCAAATGCAGTTTCTTTAGAGACAAAATATTGTATTTATACAATGGATTTCACAGAGCACTGACATTTTTTTAAACTCTAAAAACCCTAACCCATTCCCCAACACACATGCACAACATGGGATTCTCGCTGAAAATGTAATATGTTATAATCTGGTTATATTTTATAACCAGAATGCAGAAATAGGGGTTACGCCACCCAGGTTCGGGTTTGGTTGGGTTTTATGGCATATCAACCATTGTAGGTTATTTAATGCCAAATCCTCTTAACACATTAAATATTTATGATTTGTAAACACATTTTCGATAACATTTTTAAACGAGCCCAAGCTCATTTTTTTTGCACTGGTCATGATTAGCTTCAAGTAATAATTCTTAATACAAAGAAAGGACCAATAAATTGAACCCTAACAGGTCCAAACACGGTCAGAGTGGACCTGGGAATAATGATAATGAAAGGGTACCCGACACTCCCCAAAGCTCCAATACTGGAACCTCACAGCCAGATGCCGTTTAGAGTCATAGCCAAGACAACTTTTTTTTTCCCAGAGAGAGAGAGATCTTACGATTATGTAGGAGATACAATCAACCTAGCCTTTGTCAGTGGAGCTTAGACTGACTGACAATCTTACCACTCGTATGAAGAAGCATATTGAGTGTAAGAGTTATTGTCATAGAAAAGGAAATTGCCAACCCAAAGTTCAAATCCTGGCTATTTGCATTTCACATTGTGCTAATGAATGATCTTAGGAAATAGGTACGAATATATCTCTTCTCCCACCAGCTAGGAGTAAACAGTAGAGCAGACTGGATTCTTGAGCTTTGGTTAGGCCACCAACCCAAGAGAAGGAAAACTGAATTCAAACCAGCTTTATTTAGCTTAAAGAATTGATCTTGTGTCACATCCTGCTAATAAGAGAGAGACGTTTCTTAGATAGATACTCAAATACGAATTTGTTATGATATATATCCATGTCTTATTCCTTAAGTGAGACCAACAAATTTGGAATCATCTTGGATTTGGCCCCAGGTGCCATCAAAATGACTTGGAGGTTAGAAAACGCGGTTTACTATCAAAGTAGCATTTTTTCATTTTTTTGATCAAAAGATCAGGTTTACAAATTGGTTTGATCTGGTTTCTTTGTTTAATGGTATATCAACCTTCATGGTTGGTTGGAGGGTAGCATTTTAAGGTATATCAACCTTTGTGGGTTATTTAATGCCAAATCCATTTTTATACAAATATTTCAAACAATTCAGTTTAGCATGAGTACACAGTTTAATTGTCAAAAATATTTCTAATTCAAACAATTCAGTTTAGTATAAGTATAGTTTTTGTCCACACATAGCTAAATGTCAAAACAGTTCTCTTTTAAATAATTCAATTTAGCATAGTACAGTTTCCATGTCAAAAACAGTTCTATTTCAGACAATTCAGTTAAGCATAAATACGCAGTTTACTTGTCAAAACAGTTCTATTTCAAGTAATTTAGCTTAGCATGAATACATAGATTAGTTCTATTTAACCAATAGATAGGGCCCTAACAGGTGCTACCACTCCAGGCCAGAGTAGACTTAGGAGTGATGGCAATGAAGTGGGGCTCCATATTCCCTAAAGCTCCTGCATCACTGGAACCTCATCATCAGATTGTTTAGTGTCATATATAGGACACTCGTTTGGGGGGGGGTACCCATCTGTAGGGGTGCAGTCATGTATTCTATAGCACCAGCCAACTGGGCAATACACAGAGGTAAATGTAAAAATAGTTTTATTTCAGATAATTCAGTTTAAATGTCAAAACAGTTCTGTTTTAAACAATTCAGTTTAGATCTACATTTTCTTTTTAAGTTGAGGAATTTTATTGTGAATTGAATAACCATGACTAGAAAAAGTTTTCGCCAGATTTTCTGGTGATGGTAAATCAATTCACAATAAAATTTCTCTTCTTAAAAAAGAAAATGTTGATCTATATCCTTGCCCTTGAGGTCATAATAATTATGTGGATGCGTATTTCTAATCCTCTTGGGAAGATGTGGCACTGGAGGTGACCGTGTCCTCTGTAAAGAGTACGGATGTAACTTGCAAGACACATTCAGGTTAATTGGCCGCGCAATTACCATGACTAGTTGATTTGACGTCACTTGTGTGCGATATGGACTGGCAGCTCAGTTGTACAGTTTCAGCTCTGCAATCTGTGGTCGCTGGCTCGATCTCCAGTGTTTCCGTATGTCGTATGTAAGTGTTCGCCGGATTTTCTGGTCATGGAAATTCAATTCACAATTCAGTTTAGCATCAATACAGTTTAAATGCAAAAACAGTAAACTCTCAAAAGCACAGTTAAGTTCTAGTTGACCCATAGGTAGGACCCTATCAGGTGCTACTAAGAGTGGACTTGGGAGTGAAAGCAATAAAGGCGTACTTTGCATTCCCCAAAGCTCAAGCATTAGTGGAGCCTCACCATCAGATTGTTTCGTGTCATATCCAGGACACTCATTATATTCTACTGTCCCGGCCAACTGGGTAACAACTTTCATAGGTTATTAAATGCCAAAGCTGCAGGAGAAAAGTAATGATACTATCTAACCCATAGCTAGAGTGAATTTCCCAAGGGGGCATAAGTCCAAAAGTGAATTTAATAGTACAACTGCAGTTGGAACTCACTATAATGTCACAGGGACTCCCCCAACCCCAGTTTACAAATTAAGCAAAAAAACCTGAATGCATAGGCCACAACCTGTGATGGTGGTAAAAATTACAATCTAGGTCAAGAGAAGGGAAAAAAAGTCAGTCCACCCTCAGCACCACAACACAACACCTGCCCCTGCATCTGTTGAGAAGATTCTAGGTCTCTGATAAATACAAAAGAGAAGAAATCTTAGAGAGAGAGAGAGATAAGGTGCCACCGTTAGCCTTACCTCTACTAATAGAAGATATGAATCCAAGATGAATGGACAGATGGGTGGCAAGGGCAGTGGTGGTGATGACTACTAAGGTTGTAGCAAGACATCATCTGGCAGAGATAAGCTACACTTCCTTTAATACCCCCCCCTTGCCACCTCTCACTTAACATTTCCCTACCCACACACAAGCTCAAATTCACAACTCACACTATAATCAGTTTGAAATCTTGGACAAGCAAAAACTTATTGGTCATTTTTTTTAAAGAGTTAGAAAAAGATTATTTCATTCAACTTGTTATTAATTAGGAGGTCAGTCGAATTCTAATTTCCTTTGTCACCCCCACCTCATTCTCCTATGCCTTTCAACCCATGAAAAAAAAAAATTATTATTTCATATCCATGTATAAAACAATAAAATGATATTTATAATTTTTTATATTAGACAAAATTTGCTTTCCAGATATTTACAAAAGTATTCACTTGGGTTCTATTTTCTCAGACAATACCTCCTCACTGCACTTAAAGAGAAAACAAGAATTTTCTGAAGTTCTATTAGAGTTTAACAGAATACCTTGGTGTCAATAAACCTATTAAATGTGGCTTGTAATAAAGGCCCTATTGTTGAGCGGGATTTATTTACTCACCATGACGAGCAGGATGTGACACAAGATCAATTTTTAAGCAGAGTATAACTGATTTGAATTCAGAGTTTTCCTTCTCCTAAATTAGTTGCCTTATCAAAACTAAAGAGCCCAGTCTACCCTACAATTTACCCATAGCTGGAAGAAGAATAGTTGGATTTTATATGTTTTCTAGGGATATTAGCAATATGAGAAATGTAAACAGCCTCATCCAGAATTTGAACACGATTTGTTGAGCCCATTTCCTGTGATAATGTTACAAGCACTTCCGAAGTGTTGAGTTGTATATCACAAGTAAAAAAGGTACTCCTTATGGTGTAATAGCTATCATCAAAGAAAATGGACGTGGAGACCGGAGTTCAAATCCTGAACTAGGCAGTTTGCATTTCCCATTATATCTTTGGGAAAGGTATGCGGCCAACTATTCTCCCTTCAGCTATGGGTAATTAATAGAGGAAACTGAGTTCTTCAAGTATGGCAACCAATCAAAGAGAAGAAAAGCTCCGAAATCAAACCTGTTAAACTTTTGACATCTCCTGCTTATGCAGAAGGATTGACTTAGGTTATTTGATTTAATGGCAGATCAATCTTTTATGGTTATTTAATGTCAACTACTATTTATACTTACCGGTCCATTGGCCAAGTAGACCTGAGTTCAATCCCAGGTTGAGTCCTACCAGAGACTCAAAAAAAAATGGTACTTGATGCCTCCTTGCTTAACACTCAGCATTATAAGGTATGGATCAAGGATAAAGTGAAGCAATCCAGGGAAAGGGGTAGCGCCCTCCCCTATACCTCAGTGTAGTAGCTATTGAAAAGGGAGCCTTCGGGTCACCCTCAACTAAAGTCACCAACTTTACTTACTATTTATACATATGATTTTTAAGTAAATAGGAATTTTTTTTTTTTAATTGAACTAAGTTAAATGATTTCAATTATTTCGATTTACTATTTGCACACAGTTAAATGGTTTCAAGTATTATTATCTAATACTAATAATTCCAATATCATTTGTTTGCACCCAATGAAATGGTTTCAAGTGCAATAAATGATTAACTACAAGAGAAGCGAGGATGAACTCATTAGTGACGTTCTTGTATAGACCTCTACATATGGATGTGCCTGTGTTGGCCAACCAGCAAGAACATATTTACATCGGCTCTGTGCAGACACTAGATATAGTTTGAAAGACTTGACGATATGGATGGATGGAGAGAAAAAGCCAGGGAAATTTATGCTGTCAGCGCAACTTGATAGAGAGGATTTGATGCATAGCTGGAGTGGTTGCACCTGTTAGGGTCCTAAGTCAGAATGAACATAGCTGTAATGACAATGAAAAGGCACTCCACATTCCCCAAAGCTCCAGCAGTGGGGTTGGTTGGTTGTTTGGGTTTTATTGGGGTGCACTGAGTACAACACTAAACTACATCTGGTGAGGCTCCAGTTCTAGATATCTAGAGCGTGTCCATGTACAGGAGTCTATAGTATATGAATATATTTGATAGGACTATGCAAAACACCCCATAGAGAAAAAAACTACACAATATAAATATAAATGGACAATGAACACAATTTCCTAATCTTCAGCATATGGGTAGACAAGCTGTGTGTGTGTGTGTATATATATATAACAAATGCATGCATGCACGCACGCACACACATACACATATATATTGTCATCCACAGACAGACTGTTTTGTTGTATCATAACTCTTCAGTGTGGCTAGATATAGGAGACATTCCAAGTCAAGATCAAAACCCACCTAACTATGTTGGGCTGAGGATCTACTCCTAAGCTAAGCCTGTGACAACATCAGCTCAGGAATTAATGCATATGTATCAAGTTTTGTTTGTTATATATATATATATATATATATATGGGGAGGAAGACAGGGTATTTCTTGTGTTTTCATACACTGTATGATAAATTTAAAAAGAAAAATTACATTTGGCCACCCTCAAAAAATTTTATTTCTCATCCTAAAAGTGTTTTTTTAATGAAACAAGTTGACCACCACAATGTTTTTATTTATTATGCTATATACAAGTCTTCTTCAGTAACTTTGAACTAAGTATAAGGTATCACAGATATCTTTTGAAAAATTGATTTGAAGATGTTTTTCTTCTTTAGCACTGTGTATGAATAAAACGTTTTCCAAAAGTGACATTATGCCACCATTTGAGCTCACATTTGATGATATTGTGTTGAATTACTGCTTGTTAGATATTACCTGTTTTCCCTGTGCAGTGGACAATTTCATTAGAGTCACCAATTTGTATGACAGAAGGCTGATTGTGCCAAACATCACTGCACAACTGAACCAATATCATGAAGAAAAAAAAAAATGTCAACTTCCATGATGAGGAGAAGATTGTAAAGCTGGTCTATATGGTAGAATTGCTGTTCAGAAACCACTGTTGAGGAAGCAAAACACCGACAGTGTATTTACACACACACACATTATCATTTATAGCATTTTGTTTTAATGTTTTTAAAACATTCAGTTAGAAAAATGTTTACCTTATAGAATTAGTGATTTTTAGTTATTAAAAAAATATTTAATATATTGCTGCCTGTATTAAATGCTATATTATTTATGTTTGTTTTTTTATTCTTTTATGCCTATTGCTTCTAGGATTTGTAATGAGCTTTTATCCTTACATCAGATCTAAGTTTGTTAGTGCTATTAGTGTTTTATAAGTAAATGTTGTTTTAGGCACTATTTTCAGAAAGGTGATAAGTGAGACAATGAGATAATGTTGTGGTTGTATAGCCAATGTAAGAATTATTTTTGTTTTTCAGGAGGTACTCTCGAAGTGGAAATATAAGATTTATAAACTATATTGGTTTGGTGTAGGTCTATTTTAGCGGAGTTGGTGTTATTCTTAACAATATGGTTTGAGGTTTTAAATTTAGTGTAGTAGGTAAATTTTATTTGTTTTTCGATAGGTTTAATGTGTCTTTTTATGATCTTAGTTATTGCTTGTTCATCTAATTTGTAGTTATTATGCATTTGATTTCTGTAATATAGATTAATTTTGGTAGTGTCATTATTTTTGTGAATGTTGTGAAGATATAGTTTTATTCATTGATCAACTAGTTTATTAGGAAAATTGTTATTAACAAGGGTTTGTTTTATGTTGGTAAGTTCTTTGTAAAATATTGTCTTAGATGAGGAAATGTAAAATGCTCTATGAATTACGTTTTTTATAATTGCTATTTTATATTTTTGGGGACATTCACTGTGTTAGTCAAGTAAGGTGGAATTGTCGTTGGTATGCGTTTTATATGCGGATGTAGTGAATTTGTTATTAGTGGAGTCTGTAAGTACATCAAGGAAAGTGATTTTCTTATTAATGTTGAGTTCAGTGGTAAAGTTTAGTACAGTTTTTTCTAGAGTTTGTTTAAGTTTGTTAATTTCGTCGGATGAGTGTGTTGCAATGAAAATGTTTTCTATATAGCAGATGTGTATGTCTTGGTTTTAGTTATTGTTTTAAATATTTTGTTTTGAATGTTGGATATGTAGAATTCAGAGATAGTAGGACCAAGAGGCAACTCCATCAAAATACCGTCAATTTGTGTATATATGTTGCTGGAAGGATAATAGAATGGGACTTTTGTGGTTCAGGTAAGGAGGAGTTTTTAGAGAATTTTTGGTTGTATAGCTGGAGAAAGAAGTGAGGGGTGATTATAAATATTTTTGATTATTATTTTTATGGTTTCATGAAGAGGAAAGTTAGTAAAAAGATTTTCAACATCAAGTGATGCTGTGATGCATTTGTTGAGGAGGGGGGGGTAGAGTTTCGAATTTGTATGAATTCATGTGTTGATTTGATACTGTATTTATTTGGGATATATGGTACTATTACATTGTTGAGGATTTTTGATATGTGGAATACGGGAGTAGCGATCTGTGAAATAAGTGGTCCAATTGGGTTACCTTATTTGAGGGGTTTTATTTTACCATATATGTATCCGGGTTTGTAACCTGCAGTTATTTTTGTTAGTTCAATGGATCCAATTTCTGTGTTATTGGCCAGGATAATTTTATTAATGTGTTTTTTAAGTTGGTCAGTGGGGCTGTTAGTGAGTGTTTTAAATTTTGTTTTGTCATTGAGAATATTTACAATTCTTTTGTTGTAGTCTGTTTATTTAATATAATGTGAATATTGGTCTTGTCACCAGTACGAATGGTAATGTCCAGGGGTGTTAACCAATGGGTTTTTTGCACACACACACACACACATATATATATATATATATACACACACACACGTACATAAAAAAAAAAAAAAATATACAAAGACTGCTGCATAAGTAGCAGTTTTACTTCCAATAAAGTTTTCATCAGATGACCCTGGGTTCAGGCATGGTTTCGGGGCCAAAGCATCATTACTACTAACCCAGGGCACCCCAGCAGTATCTCACAATACTACCAGACTTTATTGGATGGTGTTTGATCTATATGACTGTCATATCCAATTAAATGCAGTTAGTCTTGTTTTGGATCTTTTTTATATATTCCCTCTTTTCTGCTGGTGAAAGTCTGAGTTTAGTTAAAAATGTAGAGGTTGTGTTCGAAATAAAACCTCGACATCCAATCTCAAGAGAAATTATGTCTGTTGACCAGCCATTTTTAACACACTGTTCCCGTAGGTCTTTGTACTTTTCCAATTTATGCTGATGCGCCCAGTCAATGTTGACCATGAAAAGGATCGTTAATTCAGCTATGATAACTTTCTTTGAATTAACTGACCAAATGATGAGATCTGGACGCTGAGAAGTTGATGTTATTTCCATTGGAAAAGTGAGTTGCCGATCTGTGACAGCAATAACGTGCCAGTATGTGCAACCATCAAGCAATGTTGGTTTGTGCCTATTTCTATGTGGAGTTTTTGAAATGTTTCCTTTTATAAACTGAATACTTGGTTTTATACATGAAATTTTGTTGGCAGTTGCACAACACATTTTTGCAACCTCAGCAATAATCCCTAAGATTTCATTATGTCTCCACGTGTATCTTCTTAGGGAATACTGACATCCAGTTAGAACGTGTTTGAGATTAGCAATTTTCCCACATGCTTTGCAAAGGTTGGATGTACTTAACCCCCAGAGTTTTAAATTTACTGGTGTAGGTAATATGTCATAAACTGCCTTAATGAAGAAACCTAATTGTTTAGGCTCCATTTGCTATATATATATATATATATATATATATATATATATATATTCAAACACACACATATTGGGGGGGGGCATTTCTTCATTGATATATATTTGATTGAGCATTAGACATTTTTTGTCTATATATTTCTTTCCAGTTGCCAAATCAATCTTATGATATTCAGTGGGGATTAGTTGATGAACCTTCCATAATTAGTTATTTCCCCAAGTACTTTCTGTTCAACTTTGGGCCATCATCAGGGGAAGATTTATTACTAAAGTGATGTAACTTTTGTATGGACATTACTACTTTGTAAGAATGAGCGTTTGTACTGTTGTATTGTGTAGTGTTTACTTTTAAAGTTTGTTTCTATAAATAGCATCAGTAGCTAAAGACATTTAAATACATTAGCACTGGTTTCAAAATTAATTCCATTAAGTTTGGGTTGTATGTTCCTAATATGTAGTGCCTCAAGAATCTGTAGTTTTTGCTTATTATTTTGTTGTTCTATTGTTGTTGTATTTTTGGTAAGAATTTTCCAAAATTCAGTTGTCAGGTATGAATGTTTTTTTAGACGTCTGGCTAGGGAACCAGTATCAGTAAAGTGCATTGTAAGTTTTCTTGATAGGGTAGTTGAGGTTAAACCGACATATGTTGTTGTTTTCAGAGATACAATCTCCTAGAGGACATTTAAATTGATGTATAACATTAGGTTTTTACTAAACTCCAGTCGAGTGAGTGGAATTATTATTAAAGACTAAGTTGGAGGTTCTAAATGTATTTTAGTAGATAAGCTTTGCTTTTTTTTTATTAGGATCAGTGGGGAGTATGTTTCTTTGAATTAATGTTTTGAAAATATTTTCATCTGATTTATCATTGTAGTGCATTTGGTTGCGGTAAAAAGTTTGATAAATGCTTGTTTATTGGGTGGAGTGTTGCAGTGTTTATTTTGTTTGCTAGCATTTCGAATTATATGTTTAATTTGTTCATCAACAATATAGTTAGGTAAGCCATTACTGGTGAGAATTTGTGTTTTTATTTCTTTATAAAATATTGTTTTGGTGGAGGAGATTAGTTTTGCACAGGATATTAGGTTATTAATAATTGCTTTTTTTATATCAGAAGAGGCATTCACTTTCAAAGTTGAGGGTACGGGAGTTATTACTAGAGGATTTTAGAGTAAGTAGACATAGTGAAGTTATTATTATTAGTAGAGTATAGTATTATCATTATCAATGAAAATATCTAAAAAGGAAATTTTATTGTTTTTGTTTAATTCATGAGTAAATTTCAGTGATTTTTTTTGGGAAGGTGTCTTGTGGTGTGTTGATTTCATTAATATCATAAGCAAGAATACATTTATCAACAACATATCCTAGGCATCTTGGAGGTTTTTAAATGCTACTAAAAATGTTATTTTCAATGTTAGACATGTAGAAATTAGTGAAGATCGGGCCCACTTCCGTTTTATGACCATTTTGGTAATATTTAAACAGATATGGCATCTACAGAGTGTATCATGGGCATTACAAGTATAAATTAGATGAAAACTTTCATTTAAGAAAAAAAAACAAAAAACATAGCCCCCACAGCTCGTAATAAAAAAGTAAAAATTATCATATACTATAATAAATTTAAAAATACGTATATACACACTCATATGTGTGTGTATATATGTATATATATACACACACACACTATATATATATACATACACAAACTATATATATATATAATATATATATATATATATATACA